>OZ023322.1:38855268-38885268 GCA_964007375.1 Ophion obscuratus | reverse complement strand
TCCGCCAAGTACGATGCAACTTTTTGCAAATACCGCTCTTTACGACCCTTTCGTCGCTCCCCCTGCCGCTCGTTTCCACGGATGGACTCGCGTGGCCCCTCGAATCGCAATTTATGTCTACGAAGATGAAGATAAAAACGGCGCGTTTCGCGCGCGCCTTTCGAACGCCCTTCTCATCTATACCCGTCTATCGAAAACTCTTAACGTTTTTTTATCGTAGAATCGAAATATAGAAAGCGATTTCGATTTTTCAACGAGGTGGCGATATATCTTGCCTTGGAATATAATTTTTATTCCAGTACGAGATTGCGGTGTCGACGCGCGGGAGGATGCTCTTTTCTCTCGTAATTTCGAACGGGTCCCGCACGCCCCACCGGCAAACAGACACAGGGCATACGCGAAAACAAAGACGGAGCGTGCGAGAGAAACGTGGAGTAGCGAAACTGTATACACGATTTCAGCGAAAAGAGAAATGAAGAGAGAGGTGGGGGGGGGGGGTGAATCCGTAGAAGGAAGAATAGGGGAAAGCTCGCTGGGATGTATGAGGCTTTCTCGCTCTTGCGGTCTCAAGAACGCTTCGCGACACAATGCGGCGGCCTCGTCGTTGCGTCGGTTTACCGCATTTACCTCTCGCCTTTTTATTTTCTTGTCCATCCATACGCGACTGTTCATCCCGTTGGCTCCGGGATGGTCTCTTGGACGTGTTTCACTTGGATGTGCCGGAATCCTCCTTCCGATGCGCTCTTAAAAAGAGTCTTGCTCGCCGAGAGACGCTGCCGAAGAGCAAACGAGGGAGAGAGAGAGTTCACCAAGTTCTCTCGACACCGCGCGCTCGCTCGTCATTCTCTTTGTCTCGTTCTCTCGGTCATCCACCCCCAGTCGCTTTTGCTTCTCGATACATCTGGTATGGCACCCTGATCCACGCAAACTTGAAAATACAAGCTTTTTCGAGGTCCGCGATTGTTGAAACTGCAGAGCGGTGCTTCCCCCCTTTCATGTAATCGCAAGCTATTCTCATGGAAATGTATCAAGGTTGTTGCTAAATCATTTTTGAAGGGAGGGGAAGAAACGAAGTTCCTATGCTGATACAGATTGTGTCACGTCACCGGTGCCAACTTATTGTAGCAAAACATTAATGACATGTACAACTGAATATCGGAAAAAGGTTCAAATGTGTAGATAATCGTCATTATTATTTACATATATGGTAATTTTCGAAAAATTAAATGTTGATGTTAAAAAATCCTATTAAAATAGACACGAGCTTTGGCCACGTCGCACGGTTCCTTTGTAATTCGAGGCTGTTATGTTGACTGCAGTGACCGCCACAGGTCGCAGCTCTGTTACGCGCGTTTCGTGCCGGTCGGCGTTTTCAGAGGTTATGTCAGAGCAAAAGGAGGCAATAAATGATTCAGAAGACAAGATTAGTGCGCCGCAAAGTTTCCAATGGAAAAAACGACGAGTCAGTGCTTGTGCCCACAAGCATCGTACTATACTCACCGAAGCTAGAAAAAAAGGGAATACGTGATAATAAATAAATGAACAAGTTCCCCTTAGTCGCGTTTGACTTTAACGTATTTGAAATTAACACGACCGGTTCTGCTATTCCCATAGTTCCGACTTTGTCATATTTTAATACATACTCCACAACAAGCTTCACTTTTTCGTAAAAAGGTCGCACATTTCTCATACTCATTAATTAGATCTGTAACCTGTCTATTTGTTTCGGTAATATTGTCCTGTACCACTATCCTGCACACAATATTCGTTTTTTGGAGCACTTTCTTCATAAGTGCGGGAGGTATACGCGAGAAACTGAAATGGTAATGCGATCAAGTGGAGATTGGTGCACTCAGAAAAAAGATTTATCAAGGACAAAGAAGTTTATCTCGCGGCGAATAACTTGTCTTATTCGTATGTCGGCCTACTAAGATTTTATTAACAGCTACGAAATTTTTAAATTTAAGTTCATTTTTAAGATTTACTAAGAATTTTTCTTAATATCTAATAGGATATATAAGTTAGAAGAAATAGGTGTTTTATATCTGACAAATAGAGTTTTTCTTAACATCTAATAGGATTCTTCATTATCCACCAGCTGGTTTTTTTTCGAGGAATTGTGTCATTTCGTCCGTCATTATTTCCTCACTTGAACGTTTTTTCTCACTCTATATTCTTACTTACACTTAAATCATTCGTCACTTTCGACTTTTTCACTTCCGAAACGCAATACCGACACTTGTGCCAAAAGCATTGGCATAGGAAGAAGCTGCTACATGGTAAGCGTATGTGTGAGCTACATCTGACGAGCGGCCTGCTGTCGGGCCCGTTGCCTTGAAGGGCAAAGTGCGCATGCGCGCATTACTATCATATTCGCGAAAAAAGAGGTTCCGTGATTGGAAAGTAGTATTTATTTGATTCGAGGAAATATTTATTCAAATTTTCTTTTCTAAATATGGCTTTTAATTTATGTGAAAAATCGGCACGTAAAAAAACATATTTAGTGACGCGTGAATAAATAGTGTAGTTACAATCACATAAAAACTGTCTCCATACGAGTAAACATTTATTAATTTCCAATAAATTATGTTCTAATGTGCCAATTTATCGAAACATAATAAATATTTTTTCTGAGTTTGTGAACTTGAAAATGTAATATTTAACAAACGAGTGCGGAACCCTCGGTTCTTCTTTTGCCAGTATATTCAGTATATTCACAAAATACCATAACTATTAGTAAAATTTTCATTAATATATATTTGCCCCAATTTTGTTAACAACAACCTTAATGGCATCCTTGCTGCCTTTCTTACACTGCCAAAAATGTAATTTAAATAGAATCTATTTGAATGAAATAGATTTTTCCTAGGCTCACGGCCTACTACGATCCGATTTCTTTCAAACATACTTTTAAATGTATTCCAGCTATTTTTTAAAAATAGTAAATATATTCAAATTAAATAAATAACGATTTGATTCGCACAAGTCAAGTTCACTATATGCATAGAATATTTCATAAATCCAAAATACAATAAAATACTTAATTTAGAGTTCTACCACAATGATTTTGTATCATAATTCGTCATTCCCTGGCCGCTGAAATGATTTTAAAGGGTGAGATGCAGTCAGAATTTTCAAAAAATCGATTTTTTCAATACATTTTCTTGAAATATGATGTTTCGAAAATATTCCCTGAAAATTTCAAGTCAATCCGATGAATAGTTTCCCGGATATCTCACAATTAGTGAAGAGGCCACGTCTATTCTCAACGTATAGACGTGGCTGACAACCGCGCGAACGATAATACCCGGGAAGGCAGAATGCTTCAGAGACAACAACAAATTGAAATTTTGGAAGCTCCCACATCGGCAGAAACTCTATTTCATAGGCCAGACATTAATGATTCGATGTAAGTAATTCTTTAATTAGCAATTCTATACACAAATCAAGTGTAAAATTGAAAAACTCTTTCAGAAACTTTCAAAAATGTATTACTCAAAAACTATGAACTTTAGCAAAATTGTGGTATTCGGATTCAGCGGATCAAAATACATAAACAAAGTTTAGCTTCATCCATTGAGCTCAACATTTTACGAACATATAATATCGTATACACGTCGAAAAACTTTAAACGCGTTTTTCTCGGAACTATGTTTTTCAAGTCGATGACCACTATAATGAAAAAACCACTCGATGGATTTTAATGAAATTTTGCGTGCTTATTGATAGCATTAAAAACTAGTCCTTGATCGAAGGATTTTCATTTTTGTTGAAAATTTCAATTTTTTTAAAACAATAAACGAGCACTTATTTGGTTGAAAATCGAAAGTTATCTGTCGTAAGCCGCCATTTTGTTCATTTTTGAAAAAAAAAAAGCTTCGATTAAGGATTAGATTTATTAGTAAACGAAAGATTTTTTTTGTTTTCATTTCAGATGATCCAGTAAAGTTTTATGATGGTTACCGTAAAGGACCTACGTGCCAAAGGGGGTCCGACAACGATGGCCACATTTTTATAAATAATCAATATTTTTCGTTGAAAATTTGTACAAGTCAAGTTAAAAATATAACATAAAAAATCTGTGTAACCACTTTTGTAAAACAAAATTAATTACTATAACAAAAAAAAAAAAAATTATTACAAATGCTCGTTTTTTCACGCCTCTGCGACTGCATCTCACCCCTTAATCGAAGCCAATATGTCAGCCTACATATGGAATCGAACCTACCTCCTTATAATTACGCACATGTACACCCCCATGGAAATTTATATACGCGAAAATATACGGCAAATTTATTTTATTTATAATTTTAATATATGTGAAATGTATGCCATATATTGAAAATATATGTTGCATATATGTGCCAAATTCTAATTTTCGTAACGTTTTTATATATGACATGTATATGCGTGGTATTACTGTATATCACTGTACCATATATCAATGATATATGTAGCATTTACCCTGCATATATACCACATATATTTAGCATATATGTTGCATACACACTGCATGCATACCACATATATACATATATGCCACAAACTATATTGAAAATATACTTACAATGTACTCAAAATACCCTCAAAATATACTACAAATGTATTTTAACTGTATTCGACTTATAATTGAAATATACTTTAAATGTATTTAAAGTACATCTAAAATATACACGATATATATTCATACTCCGTTAAAAATATACTTGAAATATGTTCATACTACATTTAAAATATTATTGAAATATATTCAACGTGTATTTAAGATATACTTGAAATATATTTAAACTATACTTGAAATATTCTTAAAAATTTTGTTATGACGTTATTTACATCATTGCACCCTTTTACGATATTTTTTTCTTGTCCTTAATTACGATTATGGTGTTTGCGGTTCAAATATATTAATGGTTCAAATTAAAATTATATCAGACGCTTACACGCCGTAAGGTGGTTTCGAACCTTTTTTTTTAAGTAAGTGTTGTTTTTATTCCATGTGTTCTTCGGGTATCTATACATTGGTGGTTAAAACAATCTAAACAAAAAAAAACCAGTCTTATACTATGGTTTACATCTAGCACATGTGCGGCCCGTTGCTTGCGGACGTCTCGCATGTGGTCGTGTTGTATTGTTTTCCTTATTCATCCATTACTGTTTATTTATTTATATTTTGGCGAGATTTGTGTGCCGACGTGTTAGTTTTTTTTTTAAATTTAGTTAAGATACAGGAAAAAAAAATGTTAATGCGCTTTTAGTGAGTGTTAATAAAAACCTGTAGTCGATATTTGCTTTTTGTTACTTATATCTAATTGGAATATTTACATGTGTGTCTATTTACAAGGGTGTGGTTGAGTTATCTATCTGTTATCGGCGGTTTGCGAGCACGGTGGCGTTGCGCTGTTGCTGTAGTTGTTGTTGTAACCGTTTCTGTCGTTTCCGTCTTCGTATTTCGTCTAGGTGTATGTCGTCGTTAGCGAGCCACCAGTAGTTGGTCGTTATTCGTGTGAAGTCGTTCGTGTCTCCGTCTGGTATCGTTTTGGAGTAGGTAGTGTTGTTTGTGTCTATTTCCTCGTAGCTGGTGGGTAGTGATTTGTTTGCTTGATTTCTGCGTATATGGTATATGATTGGTACGTTGTTGCTATCTTGTATAATTCCTTTTTTGTCGAAGTGTGTGAAGGACTGCGGTGTAATATACCCTGAGATGGCTTGTTGTGTTCTATTTATATTGGGTGGTTCTGCTAAGGCCTTGATTATGGTGTTGTTGCTGTCTGGGAGTTTATTATAATAATCTCTTGTGAGTTTTATGATAAAGTTGTCGATTCGTGGTGTTTCTGCCATTTGATAGAGCGTTTTGTTACTAACCATGTGGGTTGGATTGTCAGTGTATCGGTAGACGTGAAGTGCGGCTCGGAGACACCTTCTTTCGAATTTTCTGAGCTTCTCCATGATGCTTGCAGAGGTGTTCCACCATATGGGGGTAGCGTATGTAATTAATGGTCTAATCAGGAGGAGGTAGCAGATTACTTTAGCTTTGTGTTCTAGCTTTTTGGAGAAAAATAGTCGGCAGTTCGCTTTCCAGGCTTTGTTGGCTTTGCTGAGTTGGTGGTAGATGTGCTCGTTTAGTCGGATTAGGTAGTCAAGTTGCACTCCTAGATATTTGACTGTTGTTTTGTGTGGGATGTCTGTGTCGCTTATCTTGATGCTGAAGTTTTTTATGTTTTCTCTTTTTTTGCTGCCTAGGAATCTAAGTGGTTTGTGGAATAGAATGGTTTCGCATTTCGTTGGGTTAATTCGGAGGTTCCAGAGGAGGTAGTACTTGTTTATTTCTGTCGCTGCTTGTTCTAGTCTGTTTCGTATGTAGTCGGGGTCGCTGTCTTCTACGTATATGATGAGGTCATCGGCAAAGGCTAGTGAGTGTGTGTCGGTGTGGGGTGTATTGTGTAGGTGTAAGATTCTATGGGTGAATATGTTAAAGAGGATGGGTGAATTTACAGTTCCTTGTGCTAATCCTTCTGTAATTTTAAAAGTTTTCGTCGAAAGATTTTTTCCGTCTGTGGTAATGAAGTTTCGGTTGGTGATCATATCCCAGATTATATAGATTAATGGCTTGGGGAAGTTTGCGTTTTTGAGTTGGTGGATTAGACCATCTAGCCAGACGGAATCGAATGCTTTTTCGATATCTATGAGGCAAGCTCCGACCATGTGGTTTGCGTCGAGTTGTGTGTTTATATCACTGGTTAGTTTATTTATGGCGTGCGTCGTTGAGTGTTTATGTCGGAAGCCAAATTGCTGGTCGGGGATTATTTTTTTTTCGTCTGTGTGGCGTGTTATGGTGTTGTTTATAATAATCTCGTAAACTTTGCTGATATTAGGCGTTAGCGATATGGGTCTATAGTTGGCCGGGTCATGGAGGTTTTTCCCTTTTTTAGCTATTGGTATAATTTTAGCAGTTTTCCACGCAGGCGGGAAGTAGCTGTAGTTTAGTGCGTTATTGAGTATTATTGTGTAGTCTTTGATTATGTATGGGGGGAGGTTTCGGAGTACTATCGAGGGAATCTGATCTGTGCCTGTTGAGGTTTTATTCGGGAGGTTTTTAAATATTTTCTGTAGTGAGTGCGGATTTTGGAAGTATCTCGGTAAGTTTTCTTGTCTGTTATCGGGAAGGAAGGCGGGGTTTGCGGCGTTAAATTGGGTTATAGTTGTGCGGTTTGTTTTGTATTCTAGTAATTCAGTTTTTAGAGATTTTATTGAGTTGTTTACCTCTATTTTTGTCGGGGTGCCATCGTTTGTGTGCCGGGGGGAGTTTATTTTCTCGTACACCGCTCCTATTAGATTTAATTTATCATGTGTGTTGGTGACTGTGTATGTGTCGTTTGCTAGGTGTGCTTCTGTTATATTGATTCCACTGCTATTTATTATTTCGGGCTCGTTCGCTTTTATGTGTAGTTCTTTAATTTGCAGTGGCTGTTTTGGGCGGAAGAAGCGGTTTATTTTTGGGAAAAAGTTTTCTGGGTTGCGGAAGTCTATTTGACTGTGCTGCTTTTCCCAGTATTTGGTGTATGTTTTTCTGAACTCGGCTTTAAGTTTGTTGTTTAGTTTTTCGATTATTGTTTTGACTCTTACTACTATTGGGTGGTGGTTGTGGTAGCTTTGTCGTCTGAGATTTTTGTATATTGTGATTATTTTGGATTTTTGGGCTTGTGTGCGTATGATTTTATTGTTTACGTAGTTTAGTGTGTTGTCTGAGTGTTTGTGTGTCGGTACTGTTTCTTGGATTGTTTTTCGTAGTGCTATGTTGATCGTTTCGATAGCTGTGTCTATCTCTTCCGTCGTTAGGTTTCTGTCTGTTGGTAAGGTCGCGGAGTAATTTGCTCTTAGTTGTCTGTAAAATTTTTTCCATTTTGTTTTTTTGTAAAGAAAGGCCGGGCTTGTCACCTCTCCTGTTTGCATGGGTAACAGCTCTGTTGGGATAATCGCATTAATTAATATTGCATCGTGGTCGCTGGGATAGCGGGTTACCGGGAGCTTGTTATTTGCGTCTTTATTTGTTATTATGATTCGCGAGTCTGTAATGCAGAGATCTATATAGGAATTAAAGCATGGAAATGTTGGGGCCGAGGGGGGATATAAATTGGCTTTGTATAGGTGGGACTGATCCATTTCCCATTTCCTTAAGAGGTGGCCTTTATAGTTGCTGGCTGTGTCCCCCCAGTCTATGTGGCGGGCGTTGAGGTCTCCGGCCAAGATATAGAATTTATTTAGATTTTGGACCTTTAATTTCGATAATAATGTGTTGATTTCGTGGATGAAAATTTTTCTGGCCTCGTTATTTGCGTATGCGCTGATTAGATATAACATTGTGTGGTTATTCATTTTGCATTCTACGATTGTGTATTCTAAGATTTTATTAGGGTGTGGTGACGGGAAGTGTAGCTGGGTGCACGGGAAGGGGAAGCTTTTCTTAATGAGTATTGCTGTCCCCCCTCCTTTTTGGGCGTTGAGCCTGTCGCTGCGGAAAATGTTATAATTTGCAAAGGATACTTTATGGTTCGCATTTAATTTTGTTTCGTTGATAAAGATGACGTCTAGGTTCGTTTCTTTTGTAAAATTATAGAGGTCATATCGCTTCGCGTGCGATATGATCGAGTTTACGTTTATGGCCGCCGCTCTGATGATGTCTGCCTGGCTGTGGTTGTTGCGCACGCTGTCCTTGTCTTCCATGATTACGCGATATTCAGTAGGGTGCAGATGCGATCTATTCTGTTGGTGTTTTGGCAGATCAAACTGTGGAGGCTGTCTGCGCTGGTTCGAATTGCGTTGATGAGCGTGCTTTGGAGGTTTCTGAGCATGTTTTCGAATTTGTCAAAATGCTCGTCTTGCGTACGGTCGATAGTTGCATGCTGCGTCGGTATGTAGGTATGCTCGTATGCTGCAGTCGGTAAGTGGCTGCTATCGTGTGCTGCGGTCGGTAGGGTAGGTGCTCTGGTTATCGGTTGCTGGGTGTATGCCTGGTTACGTGCGTTATGTTGGCGGGCCGTAGCCGCGGCAAATGTGTATCCTGGCGTTACGTTTTTGTATATTGCGCCGATTTTTGCGATTTTGGCGCGTTCGCGCATCCTTTTTTGCTCGGCCGTTGTTTTGGCTACGAGCTTGAGATATGGGCACCCTCTGTAAGAGGCTGGGTGGCCTGTTTCACCGCAATTGGCGCACTTTAATTCATTTTTTTCGTTTTCAGCATTGACGTTGCATTTACCTGGTTCATGTGTTTGTGCGCATTTGACACATCTATATGCCAGGTTGCAGCGGGAGCTCGTGTGGCCGGCGCGCTGGCATTTATGGCACTGGTGGATATTTGGTCTGCGTAGATTTTCCCATGCGATTTTCTGGTGTGCAATGTGTTGGATTTTTGTTAGTTCCCTGGTGTCGCTGTTCGGGGTTAGTTGCACCATGTGATGGTAGGAGGTCGGGAATCTCTTGGATAGGTATATTTTTCCGAACTTTGCGATCGTGACGTTTGCTAGGTTGTGCTCGTTTATCTCATTCAGGATTTCTTCGTCGGTATACTCTCCCTTGATGCCTTTTATGATGAGGATGATCGGTTTGTCGGCTTTGGGTGTGTATGTGTAGAAGGGCATTTTCTTTTCGGTCAGGATTGGTATGACTTTTTTATATACGTCTAAGTCTGTTGTGGTGAGTGTGACGTAGTCGTCGTTCAGTTTTAATAGGAATTGTCCTTTCACGAAGCCGTGCTCTATGAGTAGTACGGCGATGTCACTTACTTTGTTGGTTTGTATGTGGATTGGTGGGGGCTTTGCGTTCGCGTGCCTGCGTTGCGGTGGCGCCGTCTCTTTGTCGCTGTTATCGGCTGCAGTCATCTCCGCTTCTTGGCGGGTCGGGCCCTTGTTTACTTTGGGAATTACCGGCTTCGAGGCCTTACTCGATGTGGTATGCTTCCTCGCGTGCGCGGTCTCTATTTCCATCTCGCTTTCGTCGCTAAGACAGCTAAATCTTCCTCCGTCCGTATAGGCGATGTTTGATCTGGTTTGGATGTATTTCCTTTTCATAGGGTTACGCGGGGCTCTCCAGGGTTGCGATGCGCCCGGGTTTTCTTCTGCTGAGGTATTTGCAGATTCTGTCTGCATGCTGGTTCTTTTGGTTCTCTGCACGAGATTCGGCGCTGGCTGTATTTTGTTCCTGCTGCTGTTTATTCCTAGCTCCTTGTATGCTGCTTTGAATAGCTTGTCGAAGCTATTAGAGTTCGCCGGTTTTTTTAGAGGAGGGAAGTTTTTGTCTCTTCCCGCCATGGTGCCCAGTACACGATAACGGGCTCGTGCCCGCTATCGTGACTTCACTTGGGTGGTGGGGGTGATGTTATTACGTCGTTATATTCTTTTGGGAGAAAAGACTGAATTTGTTTGCTCTTTGTGCGGGTCCTAGCGTCTAGGATATTGGCTTCTCGGGCCCGTTTTGTTTTCGCGTATGGTTTTCTTTCGGTATTTTTGGTATATACTGTTCAGATCTCGGGAGCGCGTCAGAGTACGTGCGTCGCTGACGGCTGTCCTCGCTCGACTCAGGTGGTTTCGAACCCGGGACTTCTGAGTGATGAGCTGGGACCTTCCCCACTGAGCTAGTTCTACTTGTTAAATTAACTTTCGTATCGTCTACATATCGTACAATACACACAGTTAGTTTTTTTTGAAAAAGAAATATGTGGATTTACAAGAGTAACTAACATTATCGGATCAATTACTTAATTGCGTTCGCATAGAGAGCGATAATCGAATAGAATTACGAGATTACATAACCTTCAATTTTTTTGTCCGATCATTTATTCCGGCTAGTGCGTCTAGGTCTTCGCGAGATACCGACTTGAAGATGTTTTTGATTTGCAACGTCATCTGTTACTCAAGTTGCTTAACCAACCATATTTAAAATATATAAAACATACATTCAGTTTGTATGTTTGATATATTTAAGATGTATCTTAAATGGATTTATATTTATATATCGTATAGGTTTTACTCTTGCCCAAAAATATAATTGGCATATCCAATTTTTCGAACCAATTATACTTAATACATGTTTTATATATTTTTCGATATATTTTTTATATATTTTATTTTCATGTGGGTGTATATATTGTTTATATGTAATAGTGTACTTTAACTGTAAATTAAGTTTTATTAAGTTTAACTGTAATAGTGTTTGTTCACAGCATATATTTCTTGTCAGGAATATGTATCAAAAATGTATGCGTCATATATGACGCGTACATTTTTTATACATTTTTCTGACAAAAAAATAGATTGAAAGTATATCGAAAATATATGCGTCGTATATGCCTCATATATGCATCATATATAGTGTTTATACGTAGCATATATTTTTTTGGTCAGAAAAATATATCTAAAATATATGGGTCATATATGCGTCATATATTTGGTGCATATATACAGAATATATACGTATTATTCTATTTTTCGTCACTATATATGCGAACGATATATATATACGTACCATATACGTAGCATATATTTTCTGCATATATTTTACATACATAAATTTCCATGGGGGCACATTTGGGTTTTTTCGATAACCCAAATAAACCCAAACAAAGATTAAGTCTGTGGGGCTTGTCACTTCCGTTATCAAACAAACCCAAACGAACGTACACGCACACTTACACTGGGATTTGTTTGACAACGAAAGTGACGACGAGCCGCAGAGACCGAATCCTTTTTTGGCTTTGTTTGGGTTATTAAACGAACCCAAGTACACTCACATCCTCATACACACACGCGCGCGCGCTTACTCTTACACTAAGGATGTTGAAGACTTAACATTTGTACGATGTAAGATGTGGTACATTTTGAGTAGCGCTAAAATTGTTGAAAATGGTATTCTAACCTAAAAATGATGAACGTTATAATCAAGTCTCTTCCCACAAAATTTGTTAGTTTTGACCTGATAAATATTTTGGTGAAAAAAGAAATTAATGATCTTATTTTTTAAAAACATGTCAGCCATCTTCATGTGACCATTTTAAATTTTGGACCAAAAAAGATTTTTTTTCGCACGTCTCCTTTTGAAGCCTAAAAGTTTGATTACCCAAACTACTCAAAATACTTGATCGGTGCGATAATTTTCGAGGTAAATCAAGTGTAAGATTAAAATAGGACACCCGGTATAAACGAAATCAAAATCAACAAGATTTTTCACTCTAATTCTACTTTTATCACTATTAGGCAAGGCAATATATATGAAAATTTCGATTCGGGCGATTATCTCGGAATCATTGAAATTGCTCGAGGGTTTACAGGGTGATACGGGGTGAAGGTAAGAGCGAAGATTATTCTCGCATGGTAACTGATGAAAATGCGCATAACGCTCGATGTTGACGGAGGAGCGTGCTCTCGAAGGGACTTGCGAGCGATCCGCGTTGCAGCGCGGACACGCCTCTACCGCGCGCACTACTCGCAGTCACACTGCGAGCAAAGAAATTCCTTTCCCACGCGAGCCGCGATATTTCTTTTTCATACGCGACCCGACTCGCTCCGAGCTCTGCTGTCGCAATTGCCTACTACCTACCGACGAGGACGACGACGACGACGCAACATCTCAACGCGATTGCACCTGGCACTCGATTCGTTTCAAATTTCTATGAACAAACTGGATAAGCAATTTTCACGCAACCGATCCTGTTTGCCCAAAGATTCTTCTTCCTTCTTCGATGTTGGCAATTTTCCCCAAACTTGTGCATTCGCGCTTTATCTTCCTTACTCGTAATTTGTCCTGTGTTTTTGTCAATTGTGTTATTCCTTGGAGACCTTTGGCAATAGCGGGGGCACGAAAGAAATTGATCGAAATTATTGGGAACATACGCGTTCGCGCTTCGATGTATGAGCGAGGCACAAACTTTTCGCCTCTTTATTTCTCTCGAAGTCCTGCTGCTCCGGTAGATTCAACGTGCATTATTGGCCTGCGCTGTTGAGAGCTCTGCTTCGCGAGCCTCTCTGCGACAAGTTTTACGACGAAACGACGACATCTATTAACCCGCGGAGTCTCGCGTTATTAACTATACACGTGTAGTAACACGCCGCCACCGCTCGTTTTTCTTTCCTTGCCCTTTCTCAACGTGATTCTCGATCTCGCCGCGACTCTCGGGGCTTCTTCTTCGTTTCTCTTCAACCTCGCGGAATCTTGTCTCATTGAATTTGAGCCACGTTCTTTCCTGAAAGAAAGACTTTTTCGTCGAAATTTCAAGCGTCAAGTACGCCTCGCCTGACGAAATAAATCTTACCTACCCCCCGAGCCGCGATACCTATACGCAGAGGGAAGAAGGAAAAAAACGTAACATCGAGCTCAGGCTCGCGCCTTATCAAGAAAGCTTCGAAGGAAAAATCCATTAAGATTTCCGGCTTGATCAAACTCGTAGGGAGATAAAGCGGGTGAGCAGACGCACGCGTGCAATTGCGGAAACTTTTACCGTTGCGCGAGCATCGTGTCTCTAGCGGGCGTGTATTACAGATTGAGGCGCTTTATCGCGAATGGAGAAGAAAGAGGGAAGGAGGAAGGGCGAGAGAAGAGGATTGACCGGCTGGTCGCGGGGGCGGGGGGCAACCGTGACCGAACACGTGCGCGAGCTCGATCCAGTTTTCCCAGCACCAGCATCAGCGGGCTCTCTCTCTCTCTCTCTCGGCCGCGCCATCGGCTTTAGCCTACATTCGCGAGGTAGAAACATCTCCTCCTCCTCTCGAAAATTCAAAATGATAGCGCGTGTTTCTTGTATTCTTATGTACGTAGTCTTGTAATATTGAGTTATTCAAGAGGAAAGGTAAATGAAAATACAATGAGGAGATGTAGTGTTGCGGCAGTTGGCAGTTCGATATATCTATCCGCGAATCCGCGATGAGTGCGGAATCGCACTGAACAATCGACGGTAATTATTTACAAGTGGGGCTCCAGCTAGAAAAGGCGTCTAGAAATTTTTTACCGAGTCGATATATTTCAGGCCACTTTGTTTATAATATTTAAGTCGAGGGAAGACAATTTCAACCCCAACCCAAACCCAAACAAACAATTTAAGTCAAATTAGAGTAAGCATGCAGAAAACGTATTTGGAAAATCGAATATTTTCCGGAAATACTTTTTTTCTTAATAAAATACCCCTCCCCGATCATAAAAAAAACATAATTTCATACTGCAGAATAGTCCCGAACACGTTAAAAATTGTTTGGGGCCCATTAGGGCTGGAGCTCCACTTGTAAATATTTACCAAATCGAGTCTCTTGACATACATTACTATCTATATTCGAGTAATCCTCGACTTGGACTTGACATCTAATCCCCACCTCATTGAATTTCAAACTTGAACGCGCGAGCCTTACTTTTTCGAAAAATTCTTCACCTCGGATATTAGAGCGGTTGTATATCCAACTTTCTTAAGTTGAACATTTTTCAGTGCGAAATCACGAAAGTAGCCTATATAAAATAGGGTTAAGTTCCGAAAAGGACATACCTACCTCCGATGAATTTCGAATTTTGTATACCTCTACGTATTTTTACTAGCTGATCACGAAGATTCTATATTTCTGTTCTATAAAAGTTTTCTCCAAAGCCAATCTGTTTAGAGAAAAATAGGATAATTCTCCAAAAAGTACATTTTCCTAAGCTCTATTAGTTTCTCTATGAGTTTTGTATGAAACATAAAAGATCGATCTTTTTGAAGGCTGCAACTTTTTCGGAAAACATTTTTCTTTAAGATCAATATTTGTTAAAATAAAGGCGAAAAACTTTTGAAAAATCCGTTTTTGTGAGTTTTGACCTTGAAAATCAAATTTGCGGGTCTTTTCACTTTCATATTCGTAATCAGCAAGTCAAAACACACGGGTACACGAATTTCCAAATAAATCGGAGGTATGTCCTTTTCGAAACTACACCAATAAAATTTAATCAACCTTCTCTTGGCCCTTTCCTTTCACATTTAAAATGCAGAACAAATAAATGACCACACGATCGTATAAAATTATTTCACCGTAGCGTTGATTCGGCGTGAGTCAACAATGCTCCCGAGCTATGGATGTAGGTAGCTCGGGAGCATTGTATATATGGCATAGCGCGCGTTTCTACCAAATCGCACCATTTTCCAACCTCAGCAAATGGAAAAAAAAACTAATGGAAAAAGCTCACGTTCGTTATTGCGCGTACCATGCGTCGGTACTCTCGTTCCCGCGGCTGACCTATTGAGAACGCGTCTACTTTCTCTATTCCGCGATACGCCTCGTACATTCCTGCCTATACCGTTTCAAATCGAAACTATTACTTTCCGCATTTAAATTACAAAGATTCAGAGTTCGAAAGAGAAGAAAAGTACGATTAGTGGGCAAGTCGATCTACTGTATCGTGTGTGTCGGGCAAAAAAATTGAGACAAAAGATTTGAGTCGACAAATGTCTGAACAAACGCGAGCAAGGAGAACAACCTAGATTCGCAAGTCGATCACTTGCTAAATTTTCTCGCCTGAATTTACTAGGAGATCTTAAGGGCAGAGTAAGAGAGGTAGAGAGAGCGAGAGAGAGAGAGAGAGAGAGAGAGGGAGAGGAAGAGAATCCCCTTGAACGTCGCGAGTTGCGGCGAATCGTGACACCATTTTTGTTTCAAATAATTTATCTCGTTGTCAAATATTTCCAACGCCTTTCCAGAGCGCACCCTCGAATTTTCTTTACTCGACTCTTTTGTCCCGCGGTGATCGATTATTAGAAAAAGAAAGAAGGCGAAAAGTGATTGAATGGAAAACGAGGATCAGAAATTTCGCACCGTGGAAATAGTTCTATTGAGCATATAGCTAGTGTACAGTGGTCGCAACGTTTTCTGCATGGTCGTCGCAATTTTTTGTGTTTACATCGTAAAAACCGCTACGCGGAAAAACATTATCTACCAAGTACTGAGTAAGTAACTGAGCAAGCGAGCTTATACGAGCGCTCCTAATTACGTTACGGGAGCACTGGTCCGAGGCTGGCACGGTGGACGAAGGTCTTGGTGTCCAAATATCGTTGCGAATCGCGCGAATAAACAAGCGGGAGACGAGCAACGGGCTCGAATAAAATTCAAAAGGACAAAAAAACGTTAAAAAAGTGGACGAGAAAAAAAAACGGCATAGTTGAAGAATTCATCAAGGAAATCTATATACACTGACAGAAAAATTCTCTTGTATCAACTAAATGCGTCTATTTTACTTTTTCTTTAATTAGCCAGATTTTTCGTGAAATTAAACTTTTCCTATTGCTTTTCATTAGGGAAAGTATTTATTTCAACTATATTTATTTACTCAAATTAAGACCTATTTAATATAGTCTAATAACTAAATATTTTATTTATTCCTAATGAATGTAATTCGGTTTCATCTGTTTAAAAAACAACTCATTTGACGCCAGTACGTGTGAGTATTTAATTTTTGAATTTAAATTAAATCGAATTTTCGTAGAGTCAAACGTTTTTCTATTTTGGCATGTCTTTATTGCAATACACACATCGAGGGGGGCAGAGAGGAGAGAGAGAAATTATATATACATATATACATTGTGTTTGATAAATCAATAGCATGATATTCGGTAAAATGTTCCAATTGCCGCACTGATATTGACTAATTGATATAGTTCACGTGGTATATCAAATAATTATATGAATTGATTCGATGTCTTATGCCATATTTGCGGTCAAGATGCCACAAACGCTCGGTAGCGTAGCGGCAGCGTGCGTAGCTGTAGGTAGGTAGGCTGAACGTTCGGTTCCATGTGTGGGCGAAATATTTTCTTCGAAAAATATCTATTCAGAATGCCAGGGCCTTCTGACGAATAATGATACCAAATCATTGTGGTAAAACTCTAAATTACGTGGTTTATTTTGTTTTTGATTCATGAAATATTCTATGCATATAGTACAGTTGCATTCGCAGTATATATTGTAAAGAAACGAAAAATTATTCGAAACGAATCTTTATTTATTTAATTTGAATGTGGAGTACATTAATTAAACGCAGAGTTATATTTGAGCGGAAAGAAAAGTCTGAACGTGATAACGGCAACGTGATGAATTTTCATGGTTTCGTTATTTTTACGTTATTTTGTCGGAAGTTTGACATTACACATACGCAAGAGCTTCCTTGTTAACGTTGATAACGCGGCAGTTTCCCCCTTTTAAAAGGAAAAATGCATATTCTAAGGTCGTACTTGACGGTTGGAGGTGAAACAAAGCGTTCCAGCAGCGCATGTTACCACGACAACTGTGTCAAGGGAAAAGGCTTCGGTCGTGGCTGCGCGCCAACTTGGTCGAGCGGACCAACCAAATTGATAGATATCGTATGCAGGGAGGCTGCATGCGTTTGAATTATATAACAAGTGTAGACGCGTGCGGACGAACGAATACGCGGCAAAGCTAAAAAAATAACGACATTGATCTGGTATTTTTGTTGGTTGATATCTGCAGACGGCGGCGGCGGCGGTGGTTTGGATGCGCTTTAAAGTACTCGCAAAGAAAGCGGTCGTCGCGAGCACAAGAGTTAACGCGTTTAATAATGAGCTTGCATAGTACGCCTATATCGACGAGTTTTTTCGATGCCAGGCGGCTTGCGGTGCGCCGTGCGGTAATGAAAATAGCAAAATAAAACGAGCCGCTGCTTGTACGACTGTGCCCTCAAATTGTGGAACGCGCTCAGCCACGAAACATATTATACACTAGGCACAGCAATCAGAGGATCAGAAGAAAATCTCGATGTTTTTAGGTGATTTTCAGAAGGCTATAACTCGGCAAAAAATGGTACTAGAGCAATAAACAAAAAAGCAAAATGAAGCGGAAGTCTCTAGTTTCGAGATCCGTAGGTCAAACATTTTTATTCACGAACGTTTCTGAATTAACTCGAAGAGATCGCAAAAGAAAAAACATTTTAAATCCTGCCCATTTTTGAAGAGGTGCACGGGCTTGAGTAAATGTTTTTCAGCAATGTAACCATGACGCTCGTTTAGTTGGATTCTTCCGCTTTAATCTGAGAGGTTTCTGAGCTTTGTAAGATGATTTTTCGCTGAATTATCGTCGTTCGAAGCGAAAAAGAACTTTTTGGCATTGATCATTCATTAATCAAAAAATAATGATCGTACAAAAAATATACGGAGGGTTTTGAATACTCCAAAGAATCCTCTAAAAGGTGTGATTAGTGTTTTTCAATAAACCATTTTTTTTCAATATGAAAACCTTGAATGAAAAACAGGTAAAAAATCGCGTTTCCACGGAGTTTCACTAACCTTGGGATAACTCAAGAAATAACGAATAGACTGAGGCTAGATTTGGTTTTTTTCTAACCTCAAAGTATCCCAAAGAAGCCCTCAAGTATTCAAACCGCTGCCATTGTTCTTTCACTGTGATCCAAACGATTGAGATTTTCACTTTTGCGAAAAACGAATTAAAGGATACATTTTTGACCTTTTACTAATTTCTTTAAATTGAAGATTTTTTTCGCACGAATGAAATTTCTTTTCATCGGAAAAAGTGTAACATGGGAACAAAATCGAAATTTCTTTTTTTTAAATGTTCTTTGTTAACCAAATTTTTCAATTTCATTTGTACAATTTTGACAAAGAACACAGTCATTTAAAAAATCGTTCGTTTTTTAAGATGCTGTGATTTTTTTTACCACCGACATTAGCATTAAAGCGTACCACGTGACGGTTGTTGTGCGGATGGATTTACGCTTCGTTGTGTGCGTGTGTGTGCGCGTGTATGCGTGTGCGTGTGTTCTCTTAAAAAAATGACACACACACACACACGTCCAGTAGTAGAACTCGATCCTTTCGAGGCTCGGTATTCTATGCATTGAACGCCAATTTATAAAACAATTATCTCCAACCCGCGCATGACCGGATTAAGCATAAACATTACAATTAAACATTAACTGGGGGACTAATTTTTATTAAACTTATATAGATGAAAAAGTGCATGTAGATTTTTATCTATTGATGTTATCATAATGTATTGAGAAAAGACAACTATAAAAACTGAAAAATATAAACAATTAATACAGAGTATTAATTATATATATTTAGTAATGTATAAGTACTGTTAAATAAATACATATATTTTGACGATAAAAAGCTTTGTTATTGAATTTATTATTCCGACGCATCTCATGTATATACAGTAATGCAAAAGTAATTGTGTTGTTTTTACACAATTTGAGTGTGTAAATGACTATAGACACTTTTTACATGTGTTAACGTGTGTGAGAAAAGAACACACGTAAGTGTGTTGTTTGAACGCATCTATCCGTATTATTTTTACATCGTTATTCTTTACACACGTTAAAACGTGTAAAAAGTGCCTACAGCCATTTACACACCGAGAGTGTATAAAAACAACACACTTGTTTTTGCAGTGGCTCTCCAAGATCTGGAGCCGGACTGTCCCTCGCACGGCGGCGAGCTGTAATATAAGGGCCAGCGAGCGAGACCATTGTCGAGCGCGCTTACCGAAAAAAATGTAAACACGATCGCGCGATCGTACCACGCGAGAACGCTGGTCTAAGCGAGAGAACTCTTATCTCGTAATTTTCGTGAACTGAAATATTCTAATATAATATTCCGTTCGGAATTAATTTTTTTTTACTCTTCTCACTCATCAATTTAACACTTTGCAACATTGTCAAAACAATTAATCCTTTTTTTCTTTGGAAAGGGATTTTTTTAATTTCCTTTTCGTACAACGGACAAAAGTAATTCTGGCTTTAGTGCCGAATAACGCTTACCTCCGATTTAAGTGAAATTTTGCACAGATCTTCTTTTTGACAATACAACGAACTGCTGTAATTGATTTTTGGCGCATCAGGAAAGTTTTCAAAATATCGAGTTTTGGAAATTGATAGATTAATGCGAGTATTTATTTATATCGATAATATCGTGCACCCCTTCTTTATTAACATGATTTTGCGATAGCACTGAATTAACCATATCTATATTCTCAAGCCTTTTACGATGGTGGATAATTATTTTGGGGATGATAGTCAAACACGGCATCCAAGCATTGCGTGTTTAGACATACTTTTTACTGATAGTTGTGTCAGACCATATTATTATTTCGCTGTCAATAAGCCATTGAGACTTTTACTATTGAGTTGTTGTATTCAAGGACAGGTTACCGTGCATGGCAATTATACATTCCATTTTTTTGTACATAATTTGCATTCCTAAAAGGTTTAGAACACGGGGGTTTGTTTGTTTAGGTTGTCACAAACAAACTTTAAATACGATTTTTCATAACGATAAACTTTAAATGCGTTTTTCTAAATACAACATTTTCAGCGCGCGGGGGACTCTCTACAGCCTCAACGGACGAACCGATTCACATAAATCTCTGCGCAATTGAAACGAAATTCAATTTGCGGGGTCAACAGGGAATGATTTTGGCCAAAAATTGATTTAAACATATTTTTTCGTCTGCTGAAGGAAAAAAACCACAAGGCCCCCCAAATTTAGTCTAGTTTAATAATGTTTAACTCGTTTTTGTTTCAAATGAACTGGCAAGGCTGTGGAGCGCCCCACGCAGACCAAAACACGCCGCGCGCATGACCTGATTTGTCGAGAGCTAGAGCCGCAATTTTGTATTAAAACAAAAACAATATTAAAATTTACTCTCCATTCATAGAATAATAAAATACGTTGAAATCTATTTCCACAAGTATTTATTTTATATTTTAAAAAATTCCCGAAGTGCATGCGTTTATCATGTCTCTCGACGGTAACCTACTGTTAAATCGAATAAGTTTTTTCCTAGCCTCACGGCCTACTATAGTTAGGACACTTGTAGCATTAAGTGACCTCAAGTGATGTTTAAATGCGGAGTGAAAGGCTTTCAAAATGCACTGAAAATGTCAACTCGGGAAAATTGTATCGACGAAGACGAAAAAAAAAAGAGTGCGTCAGCGGCGGCGGCGGCGGCGGCAGCGGCGGCGGCGGCAGTGGCGGCATGAAGGAGTTTGTTTGGGGACACCGTGCGTGCGCTCGTCATCCTCTACCGACTCTTTCGATCGTTCGAACAAGCCTGTCAAATGGCACCTCTCTCGCTTGTCTTTTTTTCGACCTTAACAAAAAAGAATAAAAAATCATGGCTAAGGCAGGGGAACATTTTCTCGAGACGACTGATTACGGTTAGAATGCGAGCGAGACAGAGAGAGAAAGAGAGAAAGAGAGAGAGGGAGAGAGAGAGAGAGAGAGAGAGAGAGAACGTTTGTTCACTTCGTGCTCTGGAGCTTCAGCTCCCTAGCACCGTGCATAGAAATTCAATACAAACGCTTGTAAGCCATATATTCATACACATTTTTCTACAACCAATTTCTTAAAACTATGACTAGTGGTATTAACGTTAATAATATTACGGTAGTCAAAAAAATAAGGAAAGACCACATCTATACAATAGCAATAATAGTAATAATAATAATAATAAAGGTTTGCTCATTCCTATTGTAATACTATTCATTCGATATGCCACGCAGTAACTCGCGCCTCATAACATGCTTGAACTTTTTTTGGCTCATACTCTCCCACAAATAACACGCAGACGTAACAAAAGATCGATAATAGTAGTGAGATCGATAATACAGAGACAGACAGAGGGAGGGAAAGAGAGAGAGAGAGAGAGAGAGAGAGAGAGAGAGAGAGAGAGAGAGAGAGAGAGAGGAGAGGGTGGGGGTGGGGAGAGAAAGGGAGCCCGGTGCAAACAATCCCGATCATTGTCGAGTCATAGTTTTTTTCGGCCCATCTCATCGGGTAGCACGGAGGAGTAGGGGAAAAAAGGAGGACGAGCGGAACTTGATACAATGGAGGAGAGATAACAATAGATTTTCATCGAACGAGAATTTTTTCAGTAGTCTCCACGTGTTTCTTTATTCAACCGGTTGGCTTGATTTTTCGATCTCTTCTCAGTCTCCCTCGGCGTGTCTCATCGATACGAGAATTAGACGAGCTATATGCGCTTTCGAAGCGCCATCACCGCTCGCGATCATCCTGCATTATACGCGGCAAACGTTCGCCGCCTGAATATTGAAAATAACGCTTGGCGCAGTAAGGAAAGCCGCTCGACAAGTCCACCACCGCGCATCCACTTTGATAAAAATGCAAATTGTACGGGTACGCATTCGGCTTTGTCTCACTACTCGCGACTCGTTGAACGGAATGAGGAATCGCGCCTATACGAGTGAACAATGTTTCGCACGTTTTCCAATAAAATCGTCCGTTGGCGTAGGTTGGTCCGAATTTTACCTCGAGACAAGATAATACAAGGGGCGGAGTAAAGAGGGTTCAAGGTTAAAAAGAGGGAAGCGGAAAGATGTCAAGTTTTTCGAGCGCACCGCCCCATCCGCCGCAATACTGCGCCTGTTATCTCGTTGAATCGGATTTACCAGCAAGACTATGTGACGCGTATGTAGGAAATTACGAGGAAGTATAAAAGGGCGGCGCGAGTCGGCGCGTAACGCGAATAGCGGAAGTCGGATACGAAAGGTGCTGCTCGCGCCCCTTGGCTGCGAATACGACTCGAAACTCGTACGCGAAGAGCTTAAATACGTACAAAGTGTTTTAGATGGAAAGACGGAGGAGTAGTTGCGAGCTTATCCGGCAACACAGCCAAATGTACAGAGTATGTTCTGACGATCCTCGTACTCGCGTAAAAGCTAATGGTCCAACGGGTTATATCTGCCGCCACTCTCATTAGCCGGCTAGCCCTAGCGTTATTCAAGCCGCGCGTTATCTCTCTCTCTCTCTCTTTCTCTCTCTCTCCCCCCTTCGATTACGGTGAGCGAGGATAAACCGGACCTGTAAAACGCAGGAAATATTATGCCGCTCGAGCCGATAGAAGGCCTCAAAAATGGAACCGCGCCAATAGATGTTCTCAATTATTCGCCCAACAAAATACTGTTTCCCAGAGATAAGCATTTGTTACAAACAAAAAACGTCCATATTCAATTTTATGGTATATACTCGTAGTAGGCGTATGCACTATTCCGTCGTCCCCCTCGTTTCGCAAGCTCGCCTCTCTTCTCGTTGTGCATGCGTGTGTGTTCCGTGCGTGATGGTTACACGCGCGGAACTACCGCAAATATATACCTATAAATTAGGGGTGTGCGAGTAGCAGAATTGGTCGGGTCGGGTCGGGTCGGGTAATTAGACTATGATCCTATCGAGTACCCGAGTTTTTTCGGGTACCCGTGATCTCGGACGGGTATACTCGAACTTTATCGAGTACCCGAGTTTTTCGACTACTCGTCTCATATTGTGTTGCCGGAACAAAATTTCGTTTCATAGTATAGATAGCGCCACGGAAACGTACCAAAACGGACGAAATAGACTCCAGCTTGATCTTCTGTATCCTTCGTCGATAGGTTGAAGTTCATAAAAAATACAAATAAATTATTTAATAATTTTTGTATTTTTTTCAATGTATATATATTTACAATTTTTTTCCGGCAAACTTCTTTCAAGACACTCGCATTTCACGAAATACCGAGATATTTGAATGTCGAAAAACTGAATAAAAGCAAGATTCTTCGTCGAATTTTCATTAATTCTATCTAGTGCTGATTGGTGATTTCGGCGATTCATTCTTCTTAATTTAATTTTTTATCATTTCTTAATTTTTTTTCCAGGTAAAACTTGTACTTCAAACGCTTATATCTTTGAAACTAATCAAGATATTTTCAATTTTAAAATGTCAAATGGAAGCTACAGTCTTCTCGCTTCGGATAAACGCAAGGCATTGAATCTTGGTCTTTTTGGGTTTTTTTCTCCATTTAAAACGCACGTTAAAAAAATCAAAACTTTAAGGCGTTCGCTGGAATAGAAGATGTTTATTGTACATTTTTTCCTTTCGCACACTTTTTAGTGATGCCAAAGCGCAACGTTCCCGCGCTATTACGATACGATCCACCAAAAGAAAACGTCTTTCACTCCACCCTACAAAAACACACTCGCACGCCCGCACATACACACACACACACACACACACACACACACACACACACACACACACACACACACACACAGACGCGCGCGCGCCCGCACACGCACAGGACAGAAAAGTGAGAGGAAAAAATATTTTTTAGAGTATTATTATTTATTCGTTTTATCGCCTTCTTCGAGTTTTCGTTTTCTCCCATTATTTGGTCGATACACCGGAATAAAAAATAAAAATAAATATAAAGAATAGATACGGACCTCCGAGTCGTTTACGAATATTCCAAGTTTAAGAGTACTCTACGTTTACGAGTACCAAAAATTTGAGAGTACCCGATTACTGAATTTGGGTACCCGATAGTGGCGGGTAATGCAAAACCATAACCCGTCGGGTACTCGATGTTCGAGTCGGGTCGGGTACCCGACGAGTTATGGTTTTGCATTACCCGGCACTATCGGGTACCCGAATTTGGTATTCGGGTACCCGATGTTTACAAAATTAATCTATAAATGTATCTATAAAAATTATAGATAATTTTTGGGTATCTATAATTGTTCTACCATACCGATCTGCTCTGACAAACCAGGCCGACGTGCTCTGACAGGCCAGGCCGCGCCAGGACACGCTGATAGGCCGTGTCAACGGTCTGGCCTATTGTGCCCTGTGGCGGACTGCCGTCGCCCGTCCGATCCATCGGGAGGCGGTAAGTTCAAAGGCGCGCGGCGTGGCGCGGCGCGAGGGGCCTGTCGTGGCCTGCACGGGCGCACCGGTGCTCTCGTTCATTTCGTCTGCGGCCGTACGATAGGGTGGATGAACGAACTATCATACGAGTTTTTAAACCTTTACAAAAATGAACAAGCGCTTTGGAATAGCTCGTCGCGCCAAAATAAAAATAAGAACCATGTCCATGATGCGAGGTTGCGGATAAAAAGTAATTTAAGAGATAGAACAATACCCATCACGGAATTAAAAAAGAAAAAAGAGAACTTGGCGTCGACATACAGGAAATTAAAAGGGAAAATGAAGAATTATATGAAAACGAGTAGTGGCACCGATGATATTTATAAACCGGAATGCTCATTTCGCAACATTTTTTGATGACGTATATAAAGCAAGAACTACTAAAACCACAGCGGCTGCACACGCAGCCATGCGCTCCGTATCACTTGGCGTGTTGGAATGGCGAAAACAACAGGCTGATTTGGGCCGACGCACGCCGTGGGAATTACTCGGCGCGGGGCGCGATCGTTCCTTCAGGCCTCAACAGGTGTGCCAACCCATGTAGGTTTCGCCAATCGAACCGTAACGACCAATACTTGGACCAATGTTGGCGGGACGATGATCGATTAACCAATTGTACGCCAATGCTCGGCTGAGTATTGACTAGCCAAAATTGGTTTGCCGACACGAGGCCCCAATGTTCGGCCAAATATAGACTCGCTAATCATTGGCCTGTCGATACGAGGCCGATGTTTGGCGAAGTATAGACTCGCCAATCATTGGTTTGCCGATACGCGGCCAATGTTCAGCCAAACGTAGACTCGCTAATCATTGGCTTGTCGATACGAGGCCGATGTTTGGCGAAGTATAGACTGGCCAATCATTGGTTTGCCAATACGAGGCCAATGTTCGGCCAAGTATAGACTTGTTCATTATTGGTTTATCGATATGAGGCCGATGTTTGGCGAAGTATAGACTCGCCAATCACTGGTTTGCCGATACGAGGACAATGTTCGGCCAAATATAGGTTCTCTAATCATTGGCTTATCGATACGAGGTCGATGTTTGGCAAAGTATAGACTCACCAATCATGTTTTTGCCGATACGAGGCCAATGTTCGGCCGAGTAACGCATGATCGAACCGCAATTCGTATATTAACGATTCATTGTTTCGCCTTCAAGTCATTGAGAGACGAGATAAATACTTTTTACGAGTCCATTGGACATTATTCTTAACAAATATACTACCAAATCAATGCACTCATTGTTGGCCGATTCTCGAACGAGCTCATACGCGATATTCTGCCGATTTTTGTTAACCATCCTACACTGACAGAAAAATGCTATTATTATTAACTAACCGCGTCTATTTATTTATTTTTTATTTGAATTAACTAGATTTTTCGTGAAATCGTATTTTTCCTATTGCATTCCATTATTGGAAATATTCATTTTATATATATTTATTTATTCAAATTAAACTTGACCTAATGAACTAATGGTCTGTCTTTATTGCAACACACATATTAACGGGTTGTGGGGGTAGAGAAGGTGGAGAGAGAGAGGAATTATATATATATAGGTTAGGTTTGAAAATTCTATAACATGTCATTCGATAACACTCTCTGATTATCACAATGATATTAACTAATTGATATAGTTTATGTGATACAAATAATTATGAGAATCCATTTGTTATCTTATGTCGTATCTGCGATTGAAATGTTACAAGCACTCGGTAGCATAGGGGCAGCGTGTTTGGCTATGAGTAGGGAAGTTCAAGGTTCGAGCCCCCCCCCCCCCCCCCCCATATGGGTGAAATATTTTTTTCGAACTAATCATTTCGAAACACCAGGTAATGACGAATTACAATACAAAAATAAGTAATTTTTTTTTTTGCACTGCACGACCAATTTTGGTGATCTATATTGGGTCACAATTATCCGCCAAGACTCGGTCGATAATCGGGCCAAGCTCGAGTGCTAATGATGGCAATCTTGAGGGGGCTTATTGTTGGCCGATTCTCAAATGAACTCCTACGCGATGCTCGGCCGATTCTCATAAGCCATTCTAGGGCCAATATTGATTGCGAATATCGGGCCGCTCTTATCATCCAAGGCTCGGTCGATCCCCCATGGAAATTTATATAAGCAAAAATATACTGCAAATTTATTTTATTAATAATTGTAATATATGTGAAATGTATGCCATATATTGAAAATATATGTTGCATATATGTGCCAAATTGTAATTTTCGTAACGTTTTTATACATGAGATGTATATGCGTGGTATTACTGTATATCAATGTATCATATATCAATGATATATGTAGCATTTACCCTGCATATATACCACATATATTTAGCATATATGTTGCATACACACTGCATACATACCACATGTATACTGCATAAATGGTACATATATGCCACATATATACAGATATGCGTAGCTTATCTGTATATAGTGTTTATATGTAATAGTGTACTTTAACTGTAAGTTAAGTTTTAAGTTTTATTAAGTTTAACTGTAATAGTGTTTATACACAGCATATATTTCTTATCAGGAATATGTATCAAAAATGTATGCGTCATATATGACGCATACATTTTTGATATATTTTTCTGACAAAAAAATAGATTCAAAATATATCGAAGATATATGCGTTGTATATGCCTCATATATGCATCATATATAGTGTTTATACGTAGCATATATTTTTTTGGTCAGAAAAATATATGGAAAATATATGGGTCATATATGCGTCATATATTTGGTGCATATATACTGAATATATACGTATTATTCTATTTTTCGTCACTATATATGCAACCGATATATATATATATATATATATATATATATATATATATATATATATATATATATATATATATATATATATATATATTAGACTGATTCAAAAAAAAAATTTCCTTCTGGATTCTCGTGCTATTGTTGGGCAATGATAAAACAAAATTTCTCTAAAAAGATGGGCGCGGTCACTCAATTTTTAGAGGTGGCTATCTCGACTTTTTTGTATTTGAATTTTTTTAACGAACGTATTGCATTTAAACATAGTCATGGCTTCGGATTACGAATAAAAATCGGAAAAGTTTTGAGTTTGTTCTTTTACAAACATAACAGAGAAAAACTGACCATACGTCGAAGTGCACACGAAACGATGAAAGAAATTTTCGAACAATGGAAATGTGCTGAAATTCCAACGCGTCGATTGAATAACGCAATCTTGAAATCAATAAAACTCCACCTAGTCTGGAAACAACTTTTAAAAAATCGAGTTAAAAAGAATTTGCCGTCACAAATATCGAAGGAGCGTAAATTTAAGAGAGATTTGGACAAACTGTTCAACGTTGCACATTTTCGTTCTGCCCAAAATGTTAACGAACTTGAGAATGGCTGGGAAGAAATGTAAATGAGTTTGAAGATAATATAAGCGTAGCATTTTGAAAATGTAAATATACGATTTATGAATAAAAGCTTATAATTTAATTTTTCGTAAAAAGTGCGAAATGTTAATGCGTATAAATAAATCTACATGAATAACGAGAGTAGTATAGACGCCATTATTGATCTACCTGGATTTGAATTGTGAATATTGCAATCTTTTCAAATTGTTAGAGTTTATTTTTGTTACGAAAAAGCTGCTGGATGTGATTTTTATCCGTAATCCGAAGCCATGACTATGCTTAAATGCAATGCGTTCGTTAAAAAAAATTCAAATACAAAAAAGTCGAGATAGCCACCTCTAAAAATTGAGTGACCGCGCCCATCTTTTTAGAGAAATTTTGTTTTATCAGTGCCCAACAATAGCACGAGAATCCAGAAGGAAATTTTTTTTTTGAATCAGTCTAATATATATATATGTAGCATATATTTTTTGCATATATTTTACATACATAAATTTCCATGGGGGACGATCGGGCCAAGCTCGAGTGCCAATGTTGGCAAGCTTGGCGTCGAGCATCGGCCAATCATTGGCCACTACCGATCACCCTACATGGGAAGATCTGGCGCGGCCTTTGATATGACGGGCCGTGGGACCCCACCTTTACTACGACGTAACTCACAATCAGACAGGCTAGCACAATTTCTACTCGTGTCGTTTTCAATCCTCTACCATTCTACATGAGTTTCGACAAAATCGAATGTCAATACCGAAGCGAGCGTTTCTTGTTTGTAAACATTGCGTTGTCTCGTATTTCAGCCGAAAATGAGACTTTTAAGAGCTCGAAATATTTATCAAAGCGCCCGAAATATGTCTCAAGAATATTTTGGTAATTATTGGAGCTATCCCTCCCTCTCTTTTAAGCCCCTTCCTTCTCTGTCGGTGAAAGATTCGAAAATATGAAGCTATTGCTAATTTGTTTGTTTTTACTTCTTCTAAACACTGTACAAGGTGCGCCCCTTGCGTCTGGCCTTCTCGAATAGCGCGCCACCCTCGCACCGACTGTACTTTCCAATACATCATTTTTTGTTATTGTCATTCTCGTTTTCCCCATAAAAATTTAAAACCGAATAAGCTCACCAGTTTTCGATGACGCCGATGTTGGAAAAATTTAGCGGAAAACTCAACCGCGTTTCTCGGTCCTCGGGCGAGCTGCACTGTACAAAATAAAGCTCGGCTCAATCGGCTCGTCCGAACGTTCTCGAAATACCTACTTGTCCAACTGGCCCGATAATTATGGGAATATACACGGGCAAACAAAAAACATTTAATTTAAATAGGATCTGTTTAAATGAAATAGGTTTTTCCTTGCCTCACGGCCTACTGCGCGATTCCATTCATTTCTAATATATTGTTTTAATTTGTTTCAGCTAGTCTTTTAAAATATTAAATACATTCAAATTAAATAAATAAAGATTCGATTCGAATAATTTTTTTTTGCATACAATATACACTGCAAATCCAAGTGTGCATTATGTGCATAGAATATTTCATGTATCAAAAATAAAACGAAACACTTAATTTAAAGTTCTACCACAATGATTTTGTATTATATAATTCGTCAACCCTTGACCTTCTGAAATGATCATTTACAAAGAACTTATTTCGTCTACACACGGAATGAAACCTACAGCCGACCTACCTATAGCTCCGTACGCTGCCCCTACGCTACCGAATGTTTCTAACATCCTGATTGAAGATATGGCATAAGACATCGAATGAATTTTTATAATTATTTGATTTATCGCATAAACTATATTAATTACTCAATATCATTGCGGCAATTAGAGTGTTTTAGCGAATATCATGCTATAGATTTT